>CM048573.1:0-2500 GCA_026413225.1 Otis tarda | reverse complement strand
GGGAGTTGGGGTGGGGTTGGGAGTTAGGGTTAGGGTTAGGGTTGGGGTTAGGAGTTAGGGTTAGGGTTAGGGTTGGGGTTAGCGATTAGGGTTAGGGTTGGGTTAGGAATTAAGGAATTAAAGTTAATTAATTAAAATTAAAATTAATTAAGATTAAAATTAAAATTAAATTGATTAGAAATTAAAAATTAAAAATTAAAATTAAAATTAAAATTAAAAATTAAAATTAAAAAATTAAAAATTAAAATTAAAATTAAAATTAATTAATTAAAATGAAATTAAAAAATTAAAATTAAGAATTAAAGTTAAAAAATTAAAATTAAAAAATTAAAATTAAAATTAAAATTAAAGAAATTACCCCGAAATTAAAGGATTAAAATTAAAATTAAAGTTCCGGAACCAAAAATTAAAGGATTAAAATTAAAGAATTAAATTAATTAAAATTAAAATTAAAAATTAAAGAATTAAAATTAAAGAATTAAAATTAAAATTAAAATTAAAATTAAAATTAAAAATTAAAGAATTAAAATTAAAATTAATTAAAATGCGGGAATAAAATTAATTAAATTAAAATTAAAATTAAAAAATTAAAATTAAAATTAAAATTAAAAATTAAAAAATTAAAATTAAAATTAAGAAATTAAAAAAATTAAAATTAAAATTAAAATTAAAATTAAGAAAATTAAAATTAAAATTAAAATTCAAAATTAAAATTAAAATTAAAAAAATTAAAATTAAAATTAAAATTAAAATTAAAATTAAAATTAAAATTAAAATTAAAATTAAGAGACAAAAAATTAAAAATTAAAATTAAAATTAAAATTAAAGTTAAAATTAAAAATTAAATTAGGAATTAAAATTAAAATTAAAATTAAAATTAAAAATTAAAATTAAAAATTAAAAAATTAAAATTAAAATTAAAAAATTAAAAAATTAAAATTAAAGTTAAAATTAAAAATTAAAATTAAAAAATTAAAAATTAAAAAATTAAAATTAAAATTAAAATTAAGAATTAAAAAATTAAAAAATTAAAAGGGTTAAAATTAAAGAATTAAAGAATTAAAGAATTAAAATTAAAGGAATTAAAGTTAAAATTAAAATTAAAATTAAGAAGAATTAAAATTAAGAAGTTAAAATTAAAGAATTAAAGTTAAAGTTAAAATTAAAGTTAAAATTAGGAATTAGGAATTGAGGAATTAAGGTTGAGGAATTGAGAATTAAAAGGAATTAGGAATTAAAGTTAAGGTTAAGGTTAGGGTTAGGGTTAGGGTTAGGGAATTTAGGAGTTAGGGTTAGGGTTGGGGTTGGGGATTGAGGTTAGGGTTAAGGTTCCAGGAGTTGAGGTTGGGGTTAGGGTTAGGGTTAGGGTTAGGGTTAGGCACAGGAGTTGGGATTAGGAATTAGAGTTAGGGTTAGGAGTTAGGAGTTGAGGTTAGGGTTAGGGTTAGGGTTAGGGTTAGCGAGTTAGGAATTAAAGGTTAAAGGTTAGGGTTAGGAATTGGAGTTAAAGTTAGGGAGATTAGGAATTAGGAATTAGGGTTAGGGTTAGGGTTAGGAGTTAGGGTTAGGGTTAGGGTGGGGATTAGGAGTTAGGAGTTAGGGATTAGGTTGAGGTTAGGGTTAGGGTTAGGGTTAGGGTTAGGGTTGAGAGTTGAGGTTGAGGTTAGGGTTAGGGTAGAGGTTAGGAGTTAGGGTTAGGGTTAGGAGTTAGGGTTAAGGTTGAGGTTAGGAGTTGGGGATTGAGGTTAAGGTTGAGGTTAGGGTTGAGGTTAAGTTAGGAGGTTGAGGGTTGGAGGTTGGGAGTTAGGAAGGTTAGGGTTAGGTTGAGGTTGGGAGTTAGGGTTACAGGGTTAGGGTTAGGGTTAGGGTTAAGGTTGGGGTGGGGTTGAGGTTGGGAGTTGGGGTTAGGGTGGGGTTGGGGTTGAGGTTGAGGTTAGGGTTAGGGTTGAGGTTGGGAGTTGGGGTTGGGGTTAGGGTTAGGAGTTAGGGTTAGGGTTAGGGTTAGGGTTACTGGGTTAGGGTTGGGGTTGGGGTTTGGGGTTAGGGTTAAGGTTGGGGTTAGGGGTTGGGGTTAGGGTTAGGGTTAGGGTTAGGGTTAGAGGTTAGGGTTTGGGATTAGGGTTAGGGTTAGGGTTAGGGTTAGGGTTAGGGTTGGGGTTAGGGTTAGGGTTAGGAGTTGGGGTTAGGGTTAGGGTTAGGGTTAGGAGTTAGGGTTAGGGTTGGGGATGGGAGTTGGGGTTGGGGTTGGGGTTGGGGTTAGGGTTGGGGTTGAGGTTGAGGGTTGGGGTTAGGGTTGGGGTTAGGGTTGGGGTTAGGGTTGGGGTTGAGGTTGGGGTTGGGGTTGGGGTTGGGGTTAGGGTTAGGGTTAGGGTTGGGGTTAGGGTTAGGGTTGGGGTTGGGGTTGGGGTTGAGAGGGTTGGGGTTGGGGTTGGGGTTGGGGTTGAGGTTTAGGAGTTAGGGTTGGGGTTAGGGTTAGGGTTGGGGTTAGGGTTAGGGAAAT
>CM048572.1:17060000-17061717 GCA_026413225.1 Otis tarda | reverse complement strand
AACTTCTTAACTTCAATTTTAATTCCCTAATCTTAACTTCCTAACCCTTCTAACCCTAACCCTAACCCCAACCCTAACCCTAACCCCAACCCTAACCCTAACCCTAACCCTAACCCCAACCCTAACCCCAACCCTAACCCTAACCTCAACCTCAACCCCAACCTCAACCCCAACCCCAACCCCAACCCCAACCCTAACCCCAACCCCAACCCCAACCCTAACCCTAACCCCATCCCCAACCCTAACCCTACAACCTCAACCCCCAACCCCAACTCCTAACTCCTAACCCTAACCCCTAACTCCTAACCCCAACCCCAACCCTAACCCTAACCCTAACCCTAACCCTAACCCTAACCCCAACTCTAACTCCCCAACCTCAACCCTAACCCTAACCCTAACCCTAACCCTAACCCTAACCCTAACCCTAACCCCAACTCCTAACCCTAACCCCAACTCCCCAACCCTAACCCTAACCCCAACCCTAACCCTAACCCTAACCCCAACCCTAACCCTAACCCCAACCCTAACCCTAACCCTAACTCCTAACCCTAACCCTAACCCTAACCCTAACCCCAACCCCAACCCTAACCCTAACCCTAACCCTAACCTCAACCCTAACCCTAACTCCTAACCCTAACCCTAACCCTAACCCTAACTCCTAACCCTAACTCCTAACCCTAACCCTAACCCCAACTCCTAACCCTAACCCTAAACTTAACCCTAACCCCAATTCCTAACCCTAACCCTAACCCTAACCCTAACTCCTAACCCCAACCCTTTAACCCTAATTTTAATTTTAATTTTTAATTTTAATTAATTTTAACTTTAATTCTTTAATTCTCTTAACTTTAATTTTAATTTTAATTTTAACTTTAATTCTTTAATTTTAATTTTAATTTTAATTTTTAATTTTAATTTTAATTTTTTAATTTTAATTTTAATTTTAATTTTAATTTTTTAATTCTTTAACTTTTTAACTTTAATTTTAATTCTCTTAATTTTTTAATTTTTTAATTTTAATTTTTTAATTTTAACTTTTTTAATTTTAATTTTAATTTTAATTTTAATTTTTTAATTTTAATTTTAATTTTAACTTTAATTCTCTTAACTTTAATTTTTAATTCTTTATTCTAATCTTAATTTTAATTTTAATTCTTTAATTTTGTCTTTAATTTTTATCTTTAATTCTTAATTTTAATTTTAATTTTAACTTTTTAATTTTTAATTTTAATTTTAATTTTAATTTTTTAATTCTAATTTTAATTTTAATTTTAATTTTAATTCTTTAATTTTTAATTTTAATTCTTTAATTTTAATTTTAATTTTAATTCTTAATTTTAATTTTAATTCTAATTTTAACTTTAATTTTAATTCTAATTTTAATTTTAACTTTAATTTTAATTTTAATTTTAATTCTTTAATTCTTTAAGGTTCTTTAATTTTTTAATTTTAATTTTAATTTTAATTTTAATTTTAATTCTTTAATTTTAACTTTAATTTTAACTTTAATTCTTTAACTTTAATTTTTTAATTCTTTAATTTTAATTTTAATTTTAACTTTGCACTTTAATTTTAATTTCTTAATTTTAATTTTAATTTTAATTTTAATTTTAATTTTTTAACTTTAACTTTAATTTTTAATTTTAACTTTAATTTTAACTTTAATTTTAATTTTAATTTTAATTTTAACTTTAATTTTTTAACTTTAATTTTTAAC